>CAUYLG010016812.1:0-33119 GCA_963573385.1 Cacajao melanocephalus | reverse complement strand
CCGGGTCTGAGGGAGGAGGCCGCTGGGGGGCCTGGACTCCCGGGTCTGAGGGAGGAGGCCGCTGGGGGGCCTGGACTCCCGGGTCTGAGGGAGGAGGCCGCTGGGGGGCCTGGACTCCTGGGTCTGAGGGAGGAGGCCGCTGGGGGCCGGGACTGGTTCTGAAGGAGGAGGGGCTGGGGCCTGGACTCCTAGGTCTGAGGGAGGAGACTGCTGGGGAGCTGGATTCCTGGGCCTAATGGAGGATGGGCTGGGAGCCAGGACTCTCGGGTCCTCTGAGGAAGAGGAAGCTGGGGTTTTAGACTCCTGGGTCTGAGGGAGGAGGGGCCGGGGCCTGCAATCTAGGGCCTGGGGAAAGAGGAGGCTGGGAGCCTCCACTCATGGGCCCCAGGCCGGGAGCTTGGCTCTGGGGGGGCTGGGTTGCGAGGCCCTGATTGATTTCTGTTTACCGGCTGTCCCCGCAGGCGGAAGAGCGAATCGCGCCCCATCCATCAACAGGCTCGCAGCCTCCCTAATAAAAACATTTTACTCCTAAATGATCTCGAACTAATTAACTCAAAGTGTTAATTAAAGTTTGCGCAGACAGCATTGTCATCAGGGAGGGCGGTGGATCCATCTTCCTGAGAGAGAGACAGGGTTTGGGGGGGCTCCCATCCCCCTCACTGCTGAGCCCTATCCACTGCTCCGCCCTGTGGCCTCCAGCGTCCCCTCCGGGGCTCTCCACGTCTGTCCCCACTCTCAAGCTCCTCTCTGAGCTCTTCACTGCTCTGTCTCTCCCATCTCTCACTGTCAGCCTGTCTCTGAGTTTCTGTGTCTCTGCCTCTTGACTTCTGGCTAGAATGCTGTGTCCCCAGGGTTCCCACCTCCCATTCATGTGGTGCCTTTATGTGTCTGTGTGTGCGTTGGGGTTAGTTGTGTGGACACACATATATGTCAGATGCGTGGACGGGCAGGCTGTGGGACCCGACCAGGTGTCCCTGACCCAGTGTTTAAGGACCTCTGGGGGCCCCTTGCTGGGCAGGGCAGGCAGGAGCAGGGGGCTGCAGGTGCACTGGATGGGCAGGGACCAAGCTCAAGTTCACTGGGCCCCTTTCCCCTTCCCCCTCTCCCACAGCCCACCGCCAGCAGGGCCAGGGAGCCAGGGCCAGGACAGGCCACCAGGCCATGGGCACTGGTGGGGTGGCTGGCTGGGCGGCCCCGGTGTGAGCTCATACATCAGGGCTGACAGGCTCCGAAAGCCCCGGAATTAAAACCTAAATCGAATATTGATCACCCGCTCGGGCCGTGGCGCCCACGACGCCCCCCCCCCAGCTCTCTCGCGCTTGCTCCCTGCTCCCTGGTTTTCAGGCGTCGCTGCTGTCCTGTCTCTCTGTCTTTCTCTCCTCCTCTCTCCCCAGCTTCTCTGCACCTTGGCCTTCTTCTAGTGGCCCCAGCAGGTGCCCCCTCAGCCAGAGACAGAGATGGAGGCTGAGAGAGGCACAGAGACATGTGGATGTGCTAAACAGACTGAGACACAGAAATAGTTCCACACAGACCTGCAGACAGACCCAGAGCAGGCAACACAGACAGACACGGCCCCTGTCACCCACAGACTTACACACACGGAGTTACGCACAGCCACACCCCGAGAGTGACCCTGACACAGACACACACCACACAAAAATGCCCGCAGGAGGCACATAGAGAAAGTGCCAGACACAGGCAGACAGACACCCACACCCACAGGCTCACAGAGTTACCATCACACGCAGGGTCACCGAGGCCTGAGCATAGCGACACAGGGACAATCACAAAGCAAGTTACTCCGACGTGGGCAGAGACAGAAGAGACACAACCGTGTGTACAGGCAGACACAGACACACTGAGCTCCTGAGTGGCAGGAACACACTCCCAGTCTGCCCATTTGCACTCATCCTGACACAACAGCCACCACCCCACTCTTGGATCCAGAACCCAGAAAGGCCTACTGCCCAGGGAGGAGGCTCCCAGACCTCATCCCCCAACTCTGAGCAGCCCCTTCCATGTCCCAAAGGTCAGGGCCGGTCCAGGAAGGTAGCTGGAGAGATGGACCCCACAGAGGGCACGGAGGGCTCCCTGTCCAGAGAGGGGCAGGGACAGGGCCAAGGACATGCTGTCTGGGGAAGGCCCAGGGATGCAGGGTTCTCGTCTCTGAGACCACCTGTAGGATTGAGGCCAGGGAGTGGGAAGAACTTCCCCAGACCACTAGGGTGGGGGCCCCCCAGAGTGGGCATGGGTGCTACCCCACCCCACCCCCACCCTGAGGCTTCCCAGCTGGGGCGGGCAGCATCCGAGGCAGGCAGTGGCGGCTGCCTGGGAGAAGATGAATCTTTCATGAGTGATTTGCGGCCGCCTCTTCTCGTCCCGTGTTGTTTAATGTTTCAATTTGGGCGAAAGCAAAACATTCAATCAGGCGGATTAAGTGCGTAATGCGTCTCATCGCTCAATCTGTCGCCTCCGCCGGGCAGCCCACCGGGTGGGGGGAGGACTGGGAGGGGGTGGTGCGCAGAGACCCAGGCCAAGGGAGCCCATTCCCCAGCAACCCTCCTAAGCATTGCCACAGGGAGCCCCTCAGCCTGGAACCCCCGCCTGGCACCTGGCTCGCCCACATACCACTCTCTGCTTCATCTCCTTCATCTCAGGATGTCCACTTGGCTTAGGGGGGCCCTGATTTCTTCCCATCCCTCTCTCTCTCTCTCTCTGTGTGTGTGTCCACCTGTCTCTCTGTCCACCTCTTTCTTCTGGGTGTGTCCGCCGTTCCCTCCTCTGTCTGTCTCTCCATGAGTGCCTGCCTTTGTCCCTGTCCACCTGTCCTCCTGCTGCCTGTTCTCTGGGTTCTCTCCCTCCTTTAGACCTAGACCCCATCCCTCAGTTCCTGTCCAACTGTCCACATGGCTCCCATCCTGTCTCTGGTACTGTCTCTATTCAGGTCTTGCCAGCCCAGCCTCTGCCTGTCCAAGAGCGCCTCTGTTGCCCTCACCCCCGGCCTGCCATCTGCTGCAGACCACCTCTGTCCTCGGTTTTTCCCTGTACCCCAACAGTTCTAGCCCTAAACTCACGCCCCGGTCTCTCTCTTTCTTCTCCACCAAGGTTTGAGTCTTCAATTCTCTGTCGGCCAGACATTGGCCCACTTCTCTATTCATTTCTGTCCCTGTCTGTCCATCCATCTCCATCCTTCTCTCTTCCCTCCTCTCTCTCCCCCTCTCCCCTGTCTCTGCTCCCCCGTGGGTCAGTGCCTCTGGCTTCCCTTCTTGACCTGTCAGTTCCCGGTCCCTGGTCTGGCGTAATATCCATGTCCACTAGGGGGCAGCAGGTACAGGCTTTTCTGGAGGGGAGGCTGGCGATGGTGCAGGGGCTTCCCAGCCAGCCCTGTTACTTGCCTGAGGACCATCCTGCCCATTGCGTGTCCAGGCCCCAGCTCCTCCTCCCTCAGACCCAGGAGTCCAGGCCCCCAGCAGCCTCCTCCCTCAGACCCAGGAGTCCAGGCCTCAGCCCCTCCTCTCTCAGACCCAGGAGTCCAGGCCCCAGCTCCTCTTCCTTTAGACCCAGGAGTCCAGGCCTCAGCGCCTCCTCCCTCAGACCCAGGGGTCCAGGTCCCCACCCCTCCTCTTTCAGACCCAGGAGCCCAGGCCCCCAGCCCCTCCTCCCTCAGACCCAGGGGTCCAGGTCTGGGGCCATCTTCTCTCTCAGAACCCAGGGGTCCTATCCTCTACCCACCTTCTCTCTCTTCCTCCCAGGCAGCCGGTGACCTGCTCCAGGATAAATGGAGATTGCAGCTGGGGACTGACAAGCACTAAGCAGAAATGTTGTCACCATCACCTGCTGCTGAGACCCATGGGGCTGGGAGACCAGGGACCCACAGCATGTGTAGGCACACGAACAGGGACACACATAGATTGTGTGTGTGTGTGTGTGTGCGTGCGCGTGCGTGTGTTTAGGAAATACAAACGTAATGGGATATGGGATTCAGTCAGCACGCAAGGACACACACAGACACCAACATGCACACGCATGCATGCCAGAACTCAGGAACACACACACACATGCACACGCACACACGCCGAGCATCTTCCCCTTCAGGGCAACTGACATTGGGGACAGCATAGGTAGGGCAGGAGGGTCTCCCCAAACTCCCGTCTCCAGATCTGCCCTCAGCCCCAACCCCTCAGCCTCTGCCCTTCTACTGGCGCCCTTGCCCCTTCCTCTCCACTTCTGGAAGCCTCTCAGTCCCTCTCCTGCCCTTTGCCCCCCACCCCTCCTCTCTGCCTCTCCTGCCTCTCCTCTCCCAGGTTCACTTTTCTCTGTTTCTCATGCTCCCCATACCCCTCAATCCTCTATCCCCAATTCCCTGAGTTCCTGTTTCTTGGCCTCTCACTTCTGTGGGTCTGTCTGTCGTCTGTGTCATCAGTTCTCCTGCCCCCTCCTCCATCTGTCTTTTTCTTGGAACTGTCTTTGTCCATTTCCTTGGTCCTCTGTAGCCAGTTAGTAACATCTGGGGTTTTCTCTCTGAGCCACTCTCAGTTTGTCTCTCCGGCGCCCTTCCTTAAGGCGTCTGTGTCTGCTCTCTGAGTCTCTCTGAATATCTGTCAGTCCCAGTTTCTCTCTAGAACTCAAGGCTTTGCAGTCTCCAAGTTTCTCTCTGTGTCTGTGTCTCTGCATCTCTCTTCTCTCTCCCACCTCTCTGTCTCCCTGTCTCTGTCTCTCTGTCCATCCATCTCTCTCTCCCAGCCCCTCCCTCCCTCCCCCTCTCCCCCTCTCTGTCTCACTCTTCGCCTCTCTCTTTTCTCTCTCAAGTGTTTTCAATTTTATTCTGAGTGGAATTAACTACCCCTGATGTCAAATTGCCGCCGAAATCGATAATAATATCTTTACAAAAGAGGATATTCTTCTCTCGGAGAACGGCCTCTGAAAAATGGAAAATTTAGTCGAAATTGATTCATTACTTGACACTTTATAGAACGGCTGCGTATTGATCGCACCTGTCATGTCCCATCTCCCCTAATCGAAGCTGAAGGCCGGCTCCGATGCCTGCTATTTTTCATAATTCCACCGCAGCCGACAGCTCCACAAACACCACCGCTCGCTCAGCCTCCGCCTCCCCGAGCCGGCTGCCACCGCGCGCCCTCGGCCTGGCCCTGGCCCCGCCGGCCGTGCTGCATGGCCGGTCCCTCCGTCCATCTGCCCACCAATACTGCAGACGCCCTCTGTCCGTCCTCCCCTCCCTCCTGGCCACTCTCCCCTGCTGGCTGGCTGTCCCTCCTGACCCAGCCCCAAGCCCTAAGTCTGTCTGTCTGTCCTTTTCCAGCCTCCACATCTGTCCCCAGTCTTCCAACACGCTCGCTCATCCCTTCCCTCACCCTCGTCCGTCTGAGTACCCGCCCCCAGGCACAGGCCCTGGCTGACTGCCTCCCCGTGCTCTCCGAGCTCCCATCTGTCCTGTGTCTGTCCGTCTGCCCTCCCTGCACCTTGTTCGCCCAGGCCTTCATCCTTCCACCTCCCAGGCCCCTCTTGGTCCATCCTCTCCCACCCGGTATAGGGGTGGGGTGGGGGAGCAGTGGCTATGCTGTTTGCACCCCTCTCCCAGCTGACTGGACTCCCCCATTCATTCCCTCTGCTCTCCCCAACATCCACGGCAGTGTGGCTTGGCCCAGTTCCAGCCCCAGCTCTCCTGGGACTCCCCACCCTTCTCCCCAGCCCCTCTCTGCCCGGCTTCTCCCCGCCTCCCTCCCTGCTCTCTTTTAACATCCTCTCCCAGCCTCCCTCCTCCCCTCTCCCTCCCTCCCGCCCTCCTTCCTGGGCCAGGCTTTGCCCTCAGCGGGAACCCAGAGAGGAATCAGGCACAGGCCCTGTCCACAGGGAGCCTCGAGCCCCAGGGATTGGGGGTGGCGGGTGGTCATACTGAGTGGAGGACACAGTGGTAGGGTGGCCCCTGGTCTGGGAGGACACAGGGCCGGGTAGGCAGGGCGCTTGCCTATGCACGCTCCTAGTCTAATCTGTGTGTGTGTTGGGGGGTGGTGGGCAGGGCAGCCTGGTGGTTAAGAACACAGACCCGGTGGCCAGGCTACCTGGCTCCAGGTCCCCTTCCAACACTAACTAGCCGTGACAGTCGGCAAGTGATTCTGTGCCTCAGTTTCCTCATCAGTAAAGTGGGGGTGACGCTTAGAACAGCACTTACCTCTTAGAGTTGCGCCGTGAGAATTGCTCGAGTTAATATGTGTACAGAGTTTAGGCCAGTGCCCGGCACCAGGCAAATACCATTAAATAGTCATTGTCGTGCCTATGGTCATGCTGGGACTGGGCCCCATTCAACCTCCCCCACCCGCGTCTCCCCCACCTCCCCTTTTCTCTTGTGGTTCCGGGAGGGCTGCAGCTGTGGAGAGGGGTTAGGGAGATGGAATCTTGGGGTGGGGGCTCCTGGTTTCACCCTCCGTTACCTTTAGGGCTTTCAGCTGCACCAGGAGGCATCTTTGCTAAAAGCAATCTCGAGAGAGCCGACAGCCTTCATGGAGGGGTCCTCTTGCTCTTGGGGGTTTCAAGAGTCTAGTGGATATTACAGACCCCAGAGGTCTGCTCTCTCCTTCATGGGTAATAAATTCAGTCCACTGGGTGTTACAGGCTGGTGAGGGTATTCTCCTTCTCCCTCTCTCTCGGTCTCCCCCTCTCCTAGGGGGCATTAAACACCCTGAGGGCGTCCTCTCTCAGTGGGGTATTAACTACAGTCTTCTGCTGCTGCAGCCTCCCTGGGGATGTTAAGTACAGCTTAATGATCCCCCTCCTGTGAGACGCTTCCTTCAGCCAAGTAGGCAGCCTTGGCAACACTGCTAACGAGGGAGCGTGTGCCCCTGCCGGCCGCGGGAATGCTGCACAGCGAGAGCTCTTTCACTTGAGCACCTACTATGTGCCTTACGCAGCGCTGTGCACACTGATGTCTCCTCAGGAATCGTCCTGAACCCTAGGGCTCAGAGAGGCAGCATAATCACTCCAAAATGCACAGCCCCAAAAGGTGTTCCAGAAATCAAGACGGTGTCTTCTGGGGGTGGGGGCCGCTGAGGGTGTTCTGAACAGTCAGATGGGTGCTGTTCCCGTTCCCATGGGTGTGATGCACAGGGCAACGGGTCCTGGCCGCCCCACCTCTAGAGCATCAGAGAGCTCTCCTTGGAAGTCCTCCCCACCCTCTGATTGGCCACTGCAAGCCCCTCAAAGGTGTTACATTACAGTCTGGGTGTTTCAGACCCCTGGGGACGTTTTCCAGTCTCCCAGAGGGGCGTGGCTGAGAGGTAAAGTCTTAAAGTCCTCTTGACTGATGGTCTTTGCTATCTTTAGGGTGTCACTCACATTCCAAAGAGGTTCTGTTTTCCAATAGGGTGTCGTGGATGGCGTAATGAACTGTATCTCTCCGGAGAGTGTTCTATCTTACTGAAGGGTGTTATCTACAGTCAATTGAGCTCCTTCTGCTTAGAAGGTATTCTGTCCCTCTTCTCTGGGGTTTAATGGTCATGAGATGCATTCCAGTTGGTGTACTCAAAGCCTTCATGGTGTCCTAGCTCTCTTGAAGGGTGTGGCCAACAAGTCACATCTACCCAGAGGGTGTCATCTTTTTCCCAAAGAGTGTCCTGTGTGGGAGGAGTCCTGCTCCGCAGAGGGTATTCCGGAACCTTCTTGGCATTCAGAGCCAGATACGGGGCAGGTAGAGGGGGAACATTCTCTGTAGCATGCTAGGTGTTACAGACACATTCAGAGACAGACACAGACACACAGACACAGACCTGCCATCTACACACGAGGCACAAACATGCGCACCGTAATACAGGAAGTGGGAACACACAACCCATACACGGAGACATTCAGGCACACACAGAAACATAGGCACAAACACTGCCTCTCTGGTGAGTGGACCAAGTAGGCGGTGGACAGTCCTGGGCTGTTATGGACACCCAGAGGACCATGGCTCTGGGGGACAGGGTCGTAAATGTCGCCTAGTGAAGCCTGCTGGCTCCTTGAAAGAATGTTCCCTACAGTCCAGCTGCAGAAAAGGTCCAGACAAGCGAAGGAATTCTTGTTTTCTGGCAAAATTCTTAATATTTTTAACGGGATTACTTGGAAGCAGCAAGCTCACAGCAAACGCGTGTATATTTGGTACTTGGTGAGGTACCAGCTGTGCTCCACGCGCCCTGTGGCTTAACCCTCCCAGCCACTCTAGGAGGGAGGCCATTATTGTCCCATTTTGCAGATGGGGAAACTGAGGCTCGGGGATGTTTAGCGACTTGCCTGAGTGAGTGGTGAGAGGTAGTGAGGCTGAACCCTGTCAGGCAGGGCTGAAGTTCTTCTAGCCTCTCAGCACTTCGGTCTCAGTGCTGGGCGCTGGTGGGGTTGGTGAGATCCCACACCAGCCTCTCTCCTGGCCACTGTATATCCACCTGGGGACTGTGGTCTTGCCCTGAGACCTACTTTCCCCTCTGGGGCAGAAGCCTCCAGGGGCGCCTGGGTGAGAGCTGCCTTTCCTCAGAGAAGGTGGTGTGGGGCTTGGCAGGGTGCAACCTGACCTAGGAATGGGAGAGAAACATGGGTGAGGAAAGTGGAAGTGGAGAGAGGGTGGGGTGAGGGGCAAGGGAGGGGACAGGAGGGTGGACAGTGAGGGTCAGGTTGGGCCAGGAGGTCCGGTGAGGGGCTGAACTGTGGATCTGGCCTGCCCTGAGGCTGGTCGATATTAACTAGTTATTTCAATGGGAGCAGACCTGGCTGGGCAGGGCCCTTCCCTGTCACTGCAGGTGTGCGTGTGTGCGCCTGTGACCTTGTGTGCGTGTGAAGGGGAGTGTCAGTGTGCCAGCCCTGGGTTCTGTTGACTATCCACGTGTCAGTGAGGGCTTGTGTGTCCAGGCTGTGTGTTGAGGGTGGAGTGTGGCTGTGTGTGTCCCTGTGTATCCTTGCGTGTCTGTGTGTCCAGTCTGTGGGTCAGTGGACCGGGAGTGGCTGTGGGTTGGGGAAGGTGTGGTGTGCAGGCTGTTTGTGTGTATGTTTCTCTGTGTGTGCCTGAATGTGTCCGTGTACGGGTTGTGTGTTTCCACTTCCTGAATTAAGGTAAGCATGTGTGTGCTGCATGCACAGATGGCGAGTCTGTGTATGCGCGTCTGAGTCTGTCTCTCCGTAGGGCTGTGTGTCCCTGAGTGCACTGTCTGCCTTACTGTATCCCTGTGTCCCTCTGTCCGTGTGTCCGTGTGTCTCCTAGCCAGGCTGCGTGTGTGCGGGTCCATGTTCCAGTCCGGGTCCAGGTCTGCGTGTCCAGCAGGGGTCCTGGCCGCGTCGTCCCCATCTCCACCTCGCGCCTATCCGTTTGTCCGCGCCTCGTCCTGGGGAGGGAGAAGCCGGGCGGAGGGGAAGGGATGGGGAGAGGAGGGGGGGGTCTCTCCACCCACCCCCGCCCCACCCCTACTCCCTCAGTCCCGGGATCGAACCTTATTTAGAGTCGCGATTCGACATCTGTTTTCAAATTTGATCAGCTCTGAACTTTATTTTCCGAGTTTGAGGAAAATTATATTCCATCGATCGCGCCCCCGCCCCCTCCCCCGCGCCGCCGCCGCCGCCTCCATATATCTGCGCGCCGAGCCCGGCCGGGCGGCCGCGAGGGCGGGAGGCGCGCGGCGCGCAGAGGAGGAGCGGAGGGAGGAGGAGGAGGAAGAGGAGGAAGAGGAGGAGGCGCAGAAGGCAGGGCCGCCCCACGCCCCAGCCGGCCCGGCGGTCCCCGGCGCGCGCCCGCCCGCGCTCGCTGCGCTGCGCTCCCGCCCGGAGCTCCGTCCCCAGCTCTCCGCGTCTCCGCTCTTTGCGCGTCTGTCTCGCTGTCTCTCTCCCTCTCTGCACCTCCCCGTCTCTGCTAGTTCCCCCGTCTCTCTCTCCTTGGCTGTCTCTCCGTCTCTGAGTCTCTCGTGTCCTGGCGTCTCGGAGACTCTCTCTCGGCGTCCTCTGGGTCTCTGCCTCCCCGGGGCTCCGGGCATCCCCCCCACCCCGCCCCTCGCCCCCTCCCCGCCCCTCGCCCCCTCCCTAGGACGCCGCGGGGGCCATGGCTGCGGGATCCGAACTTTAAACACTTCTCCCCGACCGGAGCGGATGCGCAAAGCCCAGAAAGTGAGTGAGCGCCGCGGCCCGGCGCACGGGCGGCGAGGGGAGGGGGCGGGGATTCCCGCCCGAGGCGGGCGCGGGCGCGGGCGCGGGGGCGGTGGTGGTCCGGGGAGACCTGCGGAGCGGGGCCCTCCGAGCCTGAGTTACTGCTGGCGAATGGGGTCTTCCGCCCCGGCAGTGGGGGGCAGGTGGGGTTGCGCCCAACTCTGGGAAGGTGGGAGGCGGGTAGCGCTGGGGGTGCGGCCTCGGGTCAGAGGTGCGAGATTTGGGGGCTGGGAGGGAGAGCGTGCGAGAGCCTCGGAGACGGAGTCTGCGAGAGACTGGACTGAAAATTTGGGAACGGGGGTTGGTGGCCGACCTGTAGATAGGTTTGGATGTTTGGGACTGAGGAGTCTGGATATTGGGGCTAGATTCTGAGTGGGGTTTAGAGGTCAGGGCTGAGGGCTTGAATATTTGGGATCTAGGGGCTCGGAGCCAAGAAACTGGATACTTGGGGCGGAAGATCTGGGCATCTGAGGTTGGGAGCTGACTGGGGCTGGGAGTCAGGACTGGAGATGTGGCTATCTGGGACCGGGGTCACATAGGAGTTTGGACTTGGGGCAGGGAGCAGAAACCTGGATTTGGAGTTGGAGTTCAAGGCTTAGGGTCTGCTAATTCAGATCTGGGTATCTGGGTCTGGATGTTTGGATTGAGGGGGGTCACAGGGTCTGTGGGAAGGACATTTGGGCCAATTCTGGGGTCTGCACACTTTGGGGCAGGGAGTACAGGCCTGGCCCTGACCTTTTTGGGGCCAGGGGTCCTCTGGGACCCCCTTTCTGTCATTCCACCACTGTGGCAGGGCCCTGCTGGGCCACTGCTGCTATCTCTCCCCTGGCTGGGTCTCTCCTCGCTATCTCTCTGTCTCTGTCTCTCACAGCATCTCTGTGTCCACCTCTAACTCTCCCAGGATCTGTCTCTCTATCTCCGGAAGCGTCTTTCTCTTCCTCTGTGGGTCCAACTCTTAGACTATCTCTCTCCAAATCTCTGTGCTTATCTCTCCCTGTGTGTCTTTCTCTCTGCCTCTCTCTGTCTCTTGCTATCTCTCCATCTCTGTCTCTCCCAGCATCTCTGTCTCTGTCTCCCCCTCGCTGGTTTCCGCTCAGATTAAGCCGGGGACCTAATTCCAGGCCCAGGATCGAATTTTCTGGCAACAAAGGGAAATAGCGAATCGATCGGTCGCTCCGGAGATTAAGAGACAAGCGGCGCGCGGATCTATCACGGCTAAACGGCCCCCCCCGCCCGCTCCCTCCGCCCGGCTGGCCCGCCGAGGCCCAGACGCGCTCCGCATCGCCAAGCAGCCTCAGGAGCCCTGGCTGCCCGGCAGGCCGGGCCTCGCCCAGCACAAAGCTAACTGTGTGCCCCGTGGAGGGCCAGAGCCATGGGAGGGACCTAAGAGCCAGAACTGGCTCCCCAGGGAGGGGAGCGAGAGAAACTCCCGAGGCGGCAGACCATTTGGCAGAGTCACATTGCAGGCACCTGTGGCCTCAGGTAACTAACCTTTCACTCACCTGTCTATCAACACACCTGTCACATCCGTGTTCCCCCTTCAGCTCCCCACATCTGGACTTCCAGGTAACATCTATCTCCTTATACCTGCCTGCACTCACCACCTGTCCTCCATACCTGTTCCCCTCTATTGCCCTAGAGGTAACACCTATTTCCTCTTACCTGCCCCTCCAGGTAACACTTGTCACCCTCAAACTTGCCCTTAAGATGTCTGATCTTTCGGGGGACATATGTCCCCTCTTACCTGCCCCTCCAGGTAACACCTGTTCTCTAAAACCTGCCCTTCCCACTGGAATGCCTGCATTTATCTCATTTCATGCCACACTGGCCCCTTCCTACCTGTATATGAACCATCCCAACTGTCCCCTAAAGCTCTAAACTCACCTGTTTCTCATACATTCGTATTGCTTCGCCTCTTCCTCCTCTCAGGCAGTACTGATTCACTGCACATGCTCACACTCACACTTCTTCCTTTGCACACAAGCACTCACACCTGCAACCTGCTGATCTGCGTCTTCAGGTAAGACCTGCCCCCGCCAGTCCCCAGCCTCCTGGCCTTCCCCCATCCTTCTCGGTGACACTGCTACACCTCCTCATCCACCCCACACCTGCCCTTCCAGAAGAGCTGGCCACACACGGGTCACCTAAGAGCACGCCGGCCACCCACACCCCTCTCTTCCTGTACCTGATTCCCTCCCTGACTTCCAACGGTTTCCCCATATCTGTCTTTCCTACTTGTCATTTTGGGTTACTCATCGCAGACAACAGAAGCACCTTTCCCACCTGCGTCCTAACCCCAAGCACCACCTGATCACCAAGCCCCACGCTGGTCCCCTCCTCAGAGCCTTCCCTGCCGTCACACCTTCCTCCAAGCCCTTGTCCCCCGAGCTTCCCTGTCCCACCTGCCCACTGGCTGCTCACCTGTGTCTCACTCCTTCTCTCGATGTCCCTGCCTCTCGGTCTCTCACTCTCTCTCACTCTACACAGCACCGCTTTACACATACACACGTTTGGGGCAGGGAATCTGTCCTTGGCCACAGGTATCTGCCTCACCGGCACACCTGTTTTCCCACGCCTACCCCTCCGGTACTGCCTGTCCACTTCTCTTCTTTCCCCACATACCTGATTCCCCACGCTTCTCTCTCTCTCATTTTTGCTGCACAAGGTGACACCAGTGCCCCCAATACACCTGCCATTCCTCACCTGTTTATTCCGGGAATCCTCTGCCCTGGAAACACATTCAGTCATTTCTTCAGCAAACAGGTACCGAGGCTACCACACCCCACACACCTACCCCCACTTCCTCTCTCTTTGCTTCACATCTCTTCAGCTGGGTCTAGGGGAGACCTTCGCCTGGACACAGCCCTGTCCCACAGACACGCACCGGGTTCCCCACACTGCAGCCACCTCTCTCCTTTTACTCCCCCCAGACATCCATGTGACCAGAGTCCCTTCACACCTTCTGCAAGCATCCTGAATGCACGGTACACCTCTAACTGCCTCATTCACCTTGGCTACCTGTCCCTGCAGCCTGTCACCACCACACCTTTAGGAACAAACCTTCAGATCTCTCACACCTGTCCCCAGCCTGCTTCTCTCCAGAAACTCTGGTCCCCTTTCCTAGCACGTGTCTTTGATGAGCTCTCTCCTGGGTAAGCACCTTCCTCCGTGTGCATGATAACACCTGTAGCAAGTGTTAGATACACGTGGCGCCTGTTCCCAGCTACCCCACACCTGCTCCCTGCACCGCACAGCCTCTTTCAATTCCGAGGTTCTCTGACTTCAGTGAGCATTAGAAACACCTGGTCCAGGTATCACTCTCTGAGCAGCAGCTGCTTGTAACACGTGCCCACCTGTTCCACCACAAACACCTGCCCTCCCCATGTATACTGACGGCAAGGGTGAGGGTGAGGAGGGTGATGGCAGCGGGCGCTCCTGATGACTAAGTCCACCGTCTGTCTCTGTGACAGACAGTAAGTTCTTCACACCCATTGTCTCGTTTGTCCTCATAGGACCCTCATGAGGCAGGTACTTGCCTCTTGTCCCCATTTTACAGAGAAGGGAACTGAGTCCAGAGAGCTTCTTGGAGGTCCCAGAAACGGGTAGATGTTAAGAGATCTGAGTCAAATCAAGGCTGTCTGACTTCGGAGACTCCCCTCCTAGCCATCCAGGTGTCCTTGCCTCCTACATCTGCCCCTCAGGTGACCTCCTCTCTCCACAGACACATCTGTCTCCCTAGTGACTTTGGTGCCACTTGATTCTCCATTATCTCCCAACCCCGTCTCCCCTGCACTCCAGCCTCGCTTTCTCACCCTCCATTGACTCTTGGAGCCAAGGCTGTCATCCCACAAGCTCACCGTCACCTCCCCCACAAGCCGTGTAGGGCCAGCACAGCCCCTCCCAGCACACCCCTGCCTCCCAGCACACCCCTGCCTCCCAAACCCCGCTCCCTGCATGTTGGCCTTTCCTTTCTGCCCACCCTCATTTCCTTTCCTTTCTCCATTTCCACCTTTGCTACCACCTGGCCATATCTCCTTGCCCCTGTCCATCTCTGCCTGTCTGATTCTGAGTCTCTGTCTCTGCATCTGTCTCTCTTCGCTTCTGGCCTCTCCACCCCTGTCCCACCCTGTCCCACCCTGTCTTTTTATCTTTTCCTGTCTCCCAGTCTCTCTTTGTTCTCTGTGTTTCTCTGGTTGTCTTTGTCTGCGTCTCTCTCCATTCAGAGTCTTTACAGCTCTCTGACTCTCTTTCAATTTCTCCACATCCTGGACTCTGTCTGTCTCGTCTCTGTCTCTTCCCTCCTTTTCTGTCTCCCGCCCTTGCTCTGTCCTCTGACAGTACAAATACTGGGGGGCTTCAAGTCATACTGACCTGCATTCAAGTCCGGGCTCACCTTGCTCACCTCACCACTGTGGGACTTTGGCCAAGTTACTTTTCCTGTCAGAGCCTCAGTTTCCACATCTGTGAAATGGGCATACATCATGGCAGTGCCTACCTCACAGGTGGTGTTGAGGATAGGGTGCTGAGGGAAGCAAAAGGCCTGGGTCAGAGGGGGTGTCCCCCCAGCCCCCTCCTGCCTCTTCCCTAGGCTGCCCCTCACCTTCCCTTCACCTGGCTGTCAGTGGGAGTGAGTGCGTGCAGTGGGGAGAATGGAGGGAGAGGAGGGCAAGGCAGCCCCGCCAGCCCAGGCCTGGGCATGGGACCCGGTGTGGGGCTGGGGACAGGGATCGATCTGCCTCGGCGGCAGTGCGCGGGCCAGGATTGCATCTTGTCACAATAATTTATTGCTCTCATCCCGTCTGATCGATGGCGCTGAATTAGCACCGCGCCTGATGCCCCTGGAGCCCTAAGCACCCCCACCTAGCCTGGCTGGACCCTGGCCCTAGTGGGATCCCTGGCGGCCCGGCACCCAGCTCCAGCCCCAGCCCGCCCAGGCCCCGCCCCTTACCCCAGCCCTCAGGCTGCCCCCAAGCCTCCGGTCCTCAGTTCTCTGCCATCCTGGGTCTTTGACCCCGTTTGTCTGTTCCTTCTTTTCTCTGACCCTGGGTCACCCACTTCTCCCCATTTCCATCCCCACTTCCTTGTCATCTGACTCCCTGTCCCCATGTGCTCCAGTGTCTCCTGCCCCTCCAGCTCTCTGCTCCATCCCTGTCTCCCCAGCCCTCTGACCCTGTCTCTTTGCCCTCCACATCTCGGTCCCTTGATCTCCTGCTTTCTGCCCCTTTGATCTGCTATCTCGGTCTCTCTGATTCCCTGCCGAGCGCAGTTTAATCTGGATTCCACTTCATCATTTCCTCAGTACACTCTCAGTGCCAAGCCCCATGCTCCGTGGGGACGCCCGAGCCCTGGCTGTTGGTGGCTGCCACCTATAAGGGCTCTCTCTGGGTCTCTGGGCTCCCTGAATAGCTGGTGCCGGTGTGCACCACACCCCTCTTCAGCTCTCTGCCCCCACCCATCCAGCATCACCAAGTAACAGTCATTTCCCTACTGTCTGTCACTCTGATAGAGGGGTGGGGCCAACGGTCTAGCCTAGGAAGTGGGGCCTGGTGTGGAGTGAGGCTGGGGACAGCTGTAGAATTAAGGCAAGAGTAGGGAAGAGGCAGGAGTTGGGGATGGGGCCAGGAGGAGGTACATGGGGAGCAGGATGGAGCTGGGGTCTGGGTGGAGTGGGGCCTGGCAGAAGTGAGGAGGAGGAGGGGTAGGGTGGGCTTTGGAGTTGGGGTGGGTGGGACTCCCAGGGGACACCAACCCCCTAGGACTGAAGAAGGGCGAGTTGGGGCAGAGGACGAGAAATCCATACCTTAGATGTGCCAGCCGCCGGGCCCACACCTGAGCCTTCCGCTCCCACCTCCAGGGCCGCGCTTGCCAGCATCCCTCTCCTGCCTCTGCCCTAATCCCTCAATTTTCCCGCATCTCTGCCCTCTCCTCTCCTTCCTCTGGCATGGCCCTCGCTCTCCCATGACCTCCAGCTTTCTAATCTACTTTGTCTCAGCCTCTCTGGTTCTCTCCTTCTGCCGTGTTTCCCCACCTCGGATCTCCCCCTGCCCGTCTGTCTCTGTGTCTCTCCTCTCTGTGTGTGCTGTGGCTCCCAGGCTCACTTCCTCTTGCTGTTTCTGCAGGACCGTCCCTGTACGTTCTGTGTCTCTTTCCGTCTCTGGGCCTCCCCCTCTAGGGTTCCCACCTGTCCCCCTCCATCTCTCTCCTTGTCTTGCTCCCCCTTCCTCTCCGTTCTCCATGGTATCACTCTCCACCCCTGAGGTCTCTCTCCCTCCCTGCATGTCTCCCCAGCTCCTCCATCTCTCTGGGTCTCTGAGGGGAGGGAGGGGTCCGCTGGCAGGGTCCGGGAGCAGCCTGAGCTCCCTCTGCTCCTGCGGTAGTGCCTCCGCCCTCCCTCTCCCCTCCCCCAGAGCTGTTTGGTAGGCGGGGTGCGTGGCACTGCGGCTCCCACCTCCCCGGGGACGCTCCCTCGCCACCCCCCAACTGATACCGTTTGGAGTGCTGTCCGCAGCCCCAGGGACATTGTGCAGAGACTGAGACTGAGGGAGAGAGACAGAGATTGCAGAGAGACACACAGAGGAGACAGAGGGAGGAGGGTGCGGGTCTCCAACCCTGCCTGCACGCACAGGCCTCTCCGTCTCTGGCCTGGAGCCTCCCCACCTCTCAAGCAAGAGAAGGTCATAGACACAGACATACCTTCCCCAGCCTGGGGAGCCAGTGCCCCGTCTGTCTGCCATTCTGTCCCTCTGTGCATCCTGTGCAGTGCAGTTGAGACAGAAGACCATGTTTGTGTGTGTGTGTGTGTGTGTATGCACACGTGAGACTGGCTTGTGTCACAGCATATGTGAATGTGACCCGTGTAGACATGCGTGCTCCTGGGCACAGGTGGCTAAGTGTGGGAGCTGAGTGAGCCACATGTCATGTCTGTGAGCATGTCATGTCTGTGTGACATGTGTGGTGCTCAGCTGTGTCTGGTGTGACTGTCCAAAGCTCTGGAGTTGTGCTGTGTCTGGGGTTCTCTCATGGTGTGGCTATGCAGGGAGGGCCCCCAGGACCTGGGACAGCTCTGAGGGGCAAGATGAGGAGGCTCAGTGCCAGAGAAACAGGGTGGAAGCACCGAGCATGTGCAACCCCAAGAGGATCCCCAGTGGCTGGGCTGGTGCGTGTGGGTGTGAGGGATGCAGCTGAGGAAGAGCCCTCAAAATCTGTGTGTCAGAGACCAGCTGTGTGTTTGTGTGGTGCTGTGTTGGTGTTAAGGGGTTACGGTTGTGTCTCTGAGCTTATGGGCTTGTTTCTGAGTCTGGGTTCAGATACGGGTGTGTGTGTGTGTGTGTGTGCGTGCATGCACGTGTGCGCACATGTAATTTGCAGGGCTGAATGCACCAGCTTGAGTGTTGATTCATAACACCTAAGTGAGTGGTACTGTGTGTCCAGCCCTAAAGAGCCCTGATAACTGATTGTAGGTTTGATTGTGTATGTTTGTGTGGTTGCATGTTTATGTGTGGCCATTGGATAGCGCATGTGTGTGCAACTTGTGTGAACTTGTGCCCAAGTCTGTGTGTGAGGCTGTGGTTTTGTGATGCTGTGTGAACACCGAATTGTGTGTGGTGTCACTGTGTGTGCTTCTGTGTGTTTTCTGTGGGTCTGTGTGTTAGGGGTGACTGGTTTTGTGTGTGTCCATGGGGGATTACAGTGTGTGGTACTGAGAGAAGTAGTAAGCTGTGAGTGGTTGTGTGAGTGTGGTGTGTAGCATTGGGTGATGTTTGTGGTGTCTTGTGTGGTGTCTGAGTGTGGTTTATGTGTTATGTGTGTGGCGTGTGTGGTGTGATGTGTCGCATCTGGTATGGTGTGTATGTGATGTGTGTGATGTATGTGTGGTGTATGTGGTGTGTGTATGGTGTGTGTGTAGAGTGTGTGGTGTGCATGTGGTGCATGGTAAGTGTGTGGGGTGTGTATAATGTGTGTGGTGGGTGTTGTGTATGTGTATAACGGATAGTGTGTGTGTGTGTGTGGTGTGGTGGATATGCAGTGTGTGTATATCTGATGGGTAGCGTATGTAGTGTGTGTGGTGTGAGGGATAGTGATATGGTGTGTGTGGTGTGTATGCAGTGTGTGGTGTGTGCGTGGTGTGTGTGTGGTATGTGTAGTGTGTGTGTATGGTGTGTGTGTGTGGTGTGTTTGTGGGGGTGTGTGTGTATGGTGTATATGTGGTGTGTGTATGTGGTATGTGTGGTATATATGTGGTATATACATGTGGGGTGTGTGTATACCCCAAGCGCAAAAGCACCCCTAACCAGGGTCAGGCCAGAGCATTTGGTTGATGTGGGCAGGGTGGGAATAGGGGTGGCATTCAGGATAAGGGGGCCACATCCATGCAGGAAACCCCACATCACCCCTGAACCCCTCCTCTCCAGGACAGGCACAGGGTCTTCTGTCAAGGGCCAGCCCCTGAGCCTGCTCTGTGTACCCATGGACGTGGCCATAATCTGGACGGACAGGTGTGTGAGCACACAGTGTGTGACCGCAGGGAGCCAGCTTTGTGCACCCAGATGGGACAGGGTGTCGGGGGCTCATTTGTACGGCGACAGATGGGTGGGCCGGCAGCAGGCCCCTGGCTGGGGCCGTGCGTGGTGTGTGTGCCTACTGGTGGGTGTCACTGTGGGTCTCCACTGTGTGCACAGATGTGTCCTACATGGGCATGTGACATAAGGAGGGATATGTCCCCAGATTGTGCCTGAATGTGTGGCCATGGGTAGGTACAGTTGGTGTGTGTGTGTGTGTGTGTGTGTGTGTGTGTGTACGCATGCATTGGGGCATGGTGTGTGCACGCAGGGGTGGCAGTGGGAGAAGGGTCTTGGGCCGCGTCTCTCTCCTCTTTAGACAGAGCCCGGGAGAAGATATGAAATTTAAAAAAAAAATCAATTTTCATTCCACTTGTGCAGATTGTGTTAAGGGGAGGTGGGGATGGGGGGGCCTGGGTGAGGGATGAAGGGGCTGGTGGAGGGGGGTGCGAGGCCCGAGGCGGCTCCCGAGGCGGCTGGTGCAGCTTAGAGAAATCAAAACAACTGGTTAAACCCCAGCCCGGGGGGCCGGGGTGATGGGGGGTTAGGAGACAGAGGCAGAGAGAGATGACAGAGAGCCCAGAGATGGAGAGGTACAGAGACAGAGAGAGACGCCTAGAGACAGAGATGGGGGAAACAGAGACATTCAGAGATGGAGACAGAGAGAGAGGCAGGCTGAGATGAGCAGCAAAGACCCTCAGTGACAGAGACAGACAGAAACAGACACCGACACCCCAAGGGGCTGAGAGAGACCGGGAGACCTGTGTCTTGAGAGACAGCCACAGAAGCAGGTCTGAGATAAGGGCACGTGTCACATACGCACACACATGCACCCATGCAGACACACGCTTGAGAAGTCCACAGACGAGGGACAGGCAGGCGGATGGGGACAGGTGGCAGCAGGAGTGGCAGGGGCTTGGGTTGGGGTCATCTCTGAGTGCCCACCCCTACCCCGACTGGGCTTTGAGTGTATCTGGATGTGTCTGGGTGCTACCTCTGCAGGGGCTGCTGTGTGTCGGTTGTATGTTTGGGACCATGATCTTGGTGTGTGTATGTGATTGTGACTGTGTCTGTGAATGGGTGTGTGTGTATGGCCGTGTGCGTTGGCTCTCTGGGTTGGTGCTGGTGTGTGTACCTCTACGGCTCCATGCCTGACCAAGTACACATCTATGCACTCGAGGGTCGGTGGTGCTTGTCCGTGTGACCGTGTGTCTTTCTGTGTGCTGCTGTCTGTGTGTCACTGTGTGCTCAAGGATCTGGGTTTCTGTATTTGATTGCAAGGCTCGGCGTGTGATTATGTGTCTGCGTAGCATGTCTAGGATTTGTGATTATGTGTCTTTGTTTCTGTGTGAGATTGAATTGGTGTGTGTCGTGTATCTGTAAAATTGTGTGTCTGTTTCTGTGCATCTATGACTTTTCTGATGTGTATGTGTGACTGTGTGACAGTGTTGGTGTGTGACTGTACTGACACAGCATCTGTGTGATGTGGGTTGTGTGTGGCAGTAGTGGTGTGTGTCACTGTTGGTGTGTGTCTGTGATGTGTTGTGTGGGACGTGGTGCTGTGTGGGACTTTACCAACATGCATCTGTGTGAAGCGGGTTGTGTATGGCAGCAGTGGTGTATGTCGCTTTGTAGGTGTGTGTCTATGCGATGTGTTGTGTGGGACGGTGGTGTGCGTGGGGTGCTGGTGTGTACGTTTGTGCGATGTGTGCTGTGTTGGATGTGGTGGTGTGTGTGCCTGGGCTGGTGTGCAGGTCTGGGTGGTTGTGCTTGGCAGGGAGAGAAGGGAGGAGGGCCCTTGCCTGCCCAGCACCTCTGCACACTGCTTCGCTCACATGCGCACACACATTCGGTGCCATGGCTGCGGGCGGTAGAGATGGGGGGCGAAGGGGGGGTGGAGGAAGCAAAATAAAATTAAAAATTAAAGCTTGCCTGGAGTCCCCATCCGCACCGCGCCAGCCGGTGGGGAGGGGCGGGGGTTGTGGCTGCTCCCCCTCCACAGCCACTGGGGCTGGGCCGTTTGTCCATCTGTCCCGCCGTCCTGCCAGGTCCTGCTCGGCCCTGCAGCCCCAGGCCCCGCAGGCCGCACTCCCTCCATCGGTCGATCAGCGATCAATGGGGCCAGGGGGGTGCCAGGGGCAGGGCGAGATCAAAGGGACCCCAAGAGACGGACACCGGATGGAAACAGAGACAGAGACAGGGAGATGGAGACATGGAGACAGAGACACAGAGACAGGGAGACATGGAGACAGAGACAGATGAGGAGACAGAGATGGGGACGTGGGGACAGGGCAGGGACGTGAGGAGGAGGCGGACACAGAGATGGGTGTGGAGACCCTAGACATCAAAACAGAGCCATGCAGAGACCCAGAGACGTGGGGACACAGAGACATGGGGACTCAGAGATGGGAGGGATGGCGGCAGAGGCGGAGGGCATGGGCCAGGGGTCCAGGTCCCTGTGGGGCCTGACACAGGACCGAGGCTGGGCACAGAGATGGGGAGAAGTGGCCACAGAGACCACGAGATGGCAGAGACGTGAGTGAGACACGGCGGGGGGAGCGTGGGAGCAGGGCCCGGAGCGCCGATCCCACGGCTCCTCGTTATAACGTGTCCGGAGGAGGCGGCGGGGAGTTGAAAGCGTAGGGAAGAGAAATCAAAACCAACACGGAAATGAGAGGGGCCAATAGGGGGTGGGGGCGGGGGAGGAAGGAGGGGGACCCTGAGAGGCAGAGAGAGCGGGAGGTGGGAGAGCGATGGGTAGGGGAGAGGTGTGGAGGAGCGGGGCTGCTGGAGAGACGGGACAGGGTGGGGGTAGAGACAGGAGAGAGGGAGGGGGAGACAGACAGAGATGGTACAAGGGGAGGGAGAGACAGAGACAGAGATGGTACAAGGGGAGGGAGAGACAGAGATAGAGATGGTGGAGGGGGAGGGAGAGACAGAGACAGTACAAGGGGAGGGAGAGACAGAGACAGAGATGGTACAAGGGGAGGGAGAGACAGAGACAGATGGTACAAGGGGAGGGAGAGACAGAGATGGTGGAGGGGGAGGGAGAGACAGAGACAGTACAAGGGGAGGGAGAGGCAGAGACAGAGATGGTACAAGGGGAGGGAGAGACAGAGACAGAGATGGTGGAGGGGGAGGGAGAGGCAGAGATGGTGGAGGGGGAGGGAGAGATAGAGACAGTGGAAAGGGAGGGGGAGACAGATTGCAGAGATGGGGAGAAAGTCATAGGGAGACAGAGATGGACACACTGGAAAGAGGGAGAGAGACGGAGAAACACAGAAGAGACTGAGTGGTGGAGGGAGAGATGGAGAGAGGCGAGAGGGCAGTGAGGTGGGGGAGAGAACCCCTAGGTGGAGGAGAGAGACAGAAATGGAAGCGGGATGGTGGGGGGAGACGGAAGGGAGAAGAGACCAAGTGAAGGGGGAGAGACAGAGATGGAGAGGGAGAGGTATCGAGAGATGGGGGCAGATGGAGAAAGAAGGGGAGACAGGTGTGGGAACAGAGGGGGTCTGGGACTGGGGAGGCTCCAGGAGGCAGATGGGAGGTGGGGGGCATCTGGGGCTGGGGCCTCTGTGGGGGGACCTGTCGAGTCTGAGGCGACTTGGGGTATCTGAAAAGTCTTGTCCAGTGTCCAGGGGGTAGGTGGGGCTCAGAGGGGACCACAGTGCGGGCTGCCGGGGTCTGAGGGGGCATGGGAGCAGTGGGGAGTATTGGGGTGTCAGGAGTGGATTGAGAGCATCTGGGGGGTCTCCAGGAAGAAGGTGCTCCAGAGGTGGGGTCTGAGGGTGGCAGTGAGGGGCTGAAGTGCCTGACGGGAGGAGTCTTGGGATCGCGAGGGCAGCGTGTGTCTGCGGCGGGGTGTGAGAGGGAGTGGATTCCGTGGGTGTGGGTGTGGGGGGGAGGCGCCGTCTGAGGGGAAAGGTTCTGGGAGGCTGGAGTGAGGAGGGGATGGAGTATCTTAGGGGCGTAAGGTATCTAGAGAGAGGGAGTGTCTGAGGGAGAGGGCCTGATGGGGGAGGCAGATGCGAGGGGAAGGGGTGTCTGAGGAGGGAGGCAGATCCAAGTGGCAGGGGTCTTCAGGGCGAGCAGCAGGTCTGGGGTCTGTGAAGGCCTCCTGCAGGGCACTGGGGGCTGCCCTGTGGGGTAGGAGACTGGAGGAGGGGGTGCCGGGCCTGCCCCCTCCAGCCCGTCAGGGGCCGCAGCGGGTTGGGGCTGCGCCTGGGTTGGAAGAGCCTGTCGGGGGTCGTCCGGGCAGGGCGGGCGTGGGGGCAAGTTTCGGAGCAAGATAAATCTGGGGCAGATAGAGAAAGACAGAGGGAGACCCTGAGACGCAGGGACCGACTGACTGGGGAGGTCAGGCGGGAGACGGGGATGGGAGACGGCAGCAGAGACGGTGCGGGGCGCGGGCAGGCGAGAGAGCCAGCGAGTGTGAGAGCGTGAGCGAGTGGAGCGAGTGGCGGGGAGCGGGGAGGGAGGCTGGGAGCCGCGTGGTTAGTGATGGAGGCATCGAGCGAGGAGGCGGCTGCGGGAGGAGAGGCTGGGACGGAAGAAACGGGCCGGAGTGGCCGACCGGGGACACAGCGGAGTCTGCGGGAGGGAGCGGGCAGGAGGGATTGCGGGGAGAGGGCAGAGGGCAGAGGGCTGGGGTGGGGACCTGGGAGAGGGGAGGCCCCGGGCGGCACCCTGCTGGCTGACCTGTGTCTGTCTCTCCTGCCCACCCCGTCCCCGTGTGTCCCTCCCGGCCTCTGCAGGGCTGGCTCCGCCATGGACTGTAGCTGCGTCTCCGACCTTCTCTTCGCCCCGCCCGCCCTGCCGGCTCTCTGGACCCCCGGTAACTGGCCCGGACTTCCCCAACCCCTTCCCCCAGCCCTCAGGCCTCCCCAGTGAGCCGCACAGCTTCTCTCTGTGTCGTCCGTGAGTCCTCCTCTCTCGGTTTTGGTCAGAGTCTCCCAAATCAAACCCCTTCCTGAGAAACTTGGCTAAAAACTTCGCAGCCAGATTCCCCTGCCACCTGCCTGCTGGGACATGCGGGTCTTCTGGAGGGTTGGCGAGGTGCAGAGGTGACTGAGGGGCGAGGACTGAGGGGCATCCCTGCCATGCATATCTCGGCCTGCTTGGGGGTGGACAGTGAGACTGGCTTGGATATGCATTCCAGCTCAAGTAAGACACCACGCCAAGTGTGCTGGTGTGCAGCAGGAGGGGTGTGTGTGTGTGTGTGTGAGAGAGAGAGAGGGGGAGACTCTGTGCTTGGTTATTTGGGGTCTCATTTCAGTGTCCCTGTGTCACACTTCAGTGTTTCTAGAAGGGGTCACACTGGGAGAGTGTGTCTGCGCAGCCTGTCTTTGTGTGAGCTTGTGTATTTGCTTGTACGTGCACATCTGAGGCTACCTGAGTGTCTCTGGGCTGGGCGTGTCTGCATTTTGGGATGGGGGTGTCTGCCGGCTCATGGACCCTGCTTCTGCCGGAGTGGGGTGAGGAGCCTTTGCCTGTTTTTCGCGGTCGGTCTCGTGGTATGTGGCGTTCCCAGTGGATGCCTTGGTGCATTTGGGGTTGTGTGGGGGATGCGTCCCTGGGCTTCTGTGTTGGGGGCTGTGTCTGGTTTTCAGCACAGGGTGTGTGTGTGCATGAGTGAATTCTGGGGGTTTGTCTGTCACGTGTGTGTGTCTGCCTACTGAATTTGGGGGTCCTCTCTCTAGCTGTGCCTGTGCCTTGTAGGTACGACACATTGAGGGTGTGCATTGGTGTATCCAGGTGGGGTGTCCCGTTGGCACCTTGGGGTCCTGCGGGTGTGTCTGTGATACAGCTGCCACCCCAGTAGGACGTGTTCTGGGTGTGGAATGGGTCAGAGCTGGAATCTGGAGCCAGCCCTGTCATTGGAGGTGAGAAAGACCCAAAAAGGAATTGAGATACAAATTCTCTCTCAAGGAGGAAACTGCCTGGAGCTCCCCAGCTTTCAGGCCGGGAGGCATGAGCACCCACTTTTATATACGTGGCAGCCTGGGCAGGACCCTTCACCCCCTTGCCTCCCACCTCTGAAGTTCTAAGCCAGAGATGGCAAGGACCTGCCAGTCATCACACAGCAAGTGGACACAGCGACGCTGGTCTGCCTGCCCCGGCCCACACCACTCTCCCTTCCTGCACGGCCGCCAGCTTTTTATGGACTCGCTCCGCCTTCTGTTTTCATGCCTGGGTCTGGGGTCTCTGAGGAGTGGGTAGCGAGCAGAGGAGGTAGCATAGGAGTGAGTACAGAAGTTGGACCCATGGCCTGGGGCCTTCTGCGTGGGAGGGTGAGATTTCAGGGTGCCCAGTTCCTGAGGGCATGTGGACAGTGGAGTACCCCGCTCTGTATGTGAGACGTCGTGCTGAGTGAGCTGTGGTGTCGGGGCTGATGCGTGGGTGCCTCTGTGTGTGGGTTTGGGAAGGTGCTCTGCTGACATGCTGTCACCCTGTATGTGACTGCTGGGCTGCGCCTGGGGACGTGGGCATCTTGTGCTGTGTTCACTGCTTCCATCGTCCAGTGTGTTCTCTGGGCCTCTGTGGTCCTGTGTGTGTGCCACGCAGTTGTTATTAGGTCCCAGTCCTGAGATGTGTAATTGTGTGCTGTGACGGGCGTGCACCCTGGGGTTGTTGAGATGATGTGACCTTGAGTCTTGGGCAGCCCGTGTCTGCCACGCCAGCCCTGGCGGCCCCCAACACGTGGCACTCTGCTGTGCCTGTGACCCAGTGTGGCTGTGTCGTGTGAACTGATGTCTGTGTGACACGTCTTCTGTGGGCATCAGTGAGTATGTGCGCATGTACACACGCCCTGTTCTGGACTGCTCTTGGATGGACGTAGGCATGGATATGGGATGGGGGGACACAGGGACAGGAAAGGTACAAAAACACAGGCAGGTGCAGACATGCACACAGCCCCAGCCTGGATATGCCAGGGTGTGTCAGTGGGGGGCTCTGGGGAATGCCAAAAGGTGGAGCAGGGGATAAGGAATGGGGAACAGAGACAGCAGGAGCTGGGGGCACTGTAGGTTGCAGGAGAGACCAGAGACCTTCCAGGGCTGGCTGGGGGCAGCGGGAGGACTAATGCTGTGGAGGGAGCACCCCTTCCATTCCTCCCCACTGTCATGGGAGCAGGAAGCTGGTCCCTCCCAACTCCACCCCCGATGCTGAGCCTGGGGTAGCTGTGCCAAGGCAGGGGACCAGACTGGTACCAACCTAGGGTCCCTGGATGACTGGGTTCTAGCCCCTATTAGGATGATTTGGGGACCAGACACCAGGGGAGGAGGTTTGGAGAGTGGAAACCAGGTCCCTAAGGATGCCTGAGGCTGGAAGAGAACCAGATGCCTCCCAGGTTACTGAGTCCAGCAGGACCCAGAGCCCTGGACTTGGCATCCTGACCCCAGGCCACTCTCTGCCTCCTGTCCCCAGGGTTTGCCTTCCCGGATTGGGCCTATAAGCCGGAGTCGTCCCCTGGCTCGAGGCAGATCCAGCTGTGGCACTTTATCCTGGAGCTGCTGCAGAAGGAGGAGTACCAGGGCGTCATTGCCTGGCAGGGGGACTATGGAGAATTCGTCATCAAGGACCCCGACGAGGTGGCCCGGCTGTGGGGCATTCGCAAATGCAAGCCCCACATGAATTACGACAAGCTGAGCCGGGCCCTGCGGTGAGGACAGGCTGGGGGCTGGATGCCACCTTACCCCCTTCCCCCTACTGCCCCTCTGGTGCCCCCTCTGCATCCTGAGGCAGTTTCCTGTTGGATCCCACCAAGGCACACGGCTATGCCTGAGTAACCACCATAGCTACTCGTGAGTGGGAGGGAGGTAAAAGGAAGGACCCCGAAACCTGGGCTTTTGAGTGGAAGGGAGGTGGAAGAACCCCTAAACCTGGGCTTTGGAGTCTCGCAGGGCAGGGTCCGCACTCCTGCCTCATCCCTTCCTTGCCCTGTGAGAAGGTTAAGGGACTTCTGTGAGCCTCAGTTTCCTCAAGTTCTAGTGCTCTGTGACTATGCCTGGGACTGCACGCATTAAGAAACCCAGACCCCACCCCAGGGCTCCCCCTGGGCCTCCCCAGCACCACCCGCTCTCCCCACAGTTACTACTATAACAAGCGGATTCTCCACAAGACCAAAGGGAAGAGGTTCACCTACAAGTTCAACTTTAGCAAAGTCGTGCTTGTCAATTACCCGCTGCTGGACGTGGCGGCAGCTGCCACCGGCTCCCCACTTTTGCTGACCTCCAGTCCCTTTGGGGTGGCCCCAGGGCCAGATGCTCCTCCCCTCACCCCTGAGGTGAGTCTGGGTACTGGGGTCCTGGAACCGAGGCACTTGGTGCCCACTCCAGGGAGGGGACCGTCTCAACAGGGCCCACTTCTCCCGCCCCCTCTCTAGACCCTGCAGACCCTGTTCTCTGCCCCACGCCTGGGAGAGCCAGGGAACCGGACACCCCTGTTCACCTCCGAGACAGATAAACTGCGTCTGGACAGCCCTTTCGCGTTCCTGGGCTCTGGTAAGAGCCTGGAGGTTCTGGGGTGCTTGGGGCACGGTGGGAGAAGCTGCAGGCTTAAGGGAAAAGGATAAAAGATGAGCGAGGGAATGGGGAAGGGGGCCCAGGGCTAGGCTATAGGATGTGTGTGTGGGGGGGCTGTGTGTGTGTAAAAACCAGAAAAGGATGTGAGGTGTGGGGGGGGGGAACGAGCTTTCAGGGGTGCCTGAGGAATGGGAAGACAAGGTGGGGACTGGGAGGAGATGGAGCTGGGGGAAGCCGTGAGGGGGTGAGATGCCGTGTGGGAGGGATTCGGGGAGATGGGGTGGGATATGGGAGGGAGGCGGCCCCCTTTACTGGTCCCCAGGCAGGCAGACCCCCCAGCCTGACCTACCCCTGTGCCCCCCAGGTGCCACCGGCTATTCCAAGCCCCCTGGCCTGCTGGGTCCTTACGGCCGCGCCTTCCCTGAGTACCCCTGGAACTTTAACCCGTACCTTACGGGCCCCTTCCCCAAGCTGCCTCCCTCTCTCTACCCCCCTCATTTCTATCCCAACCCTCTGGCCAGTTCCCTGGGCCACCTGCCCTCAGCAGGGGCAGGGGGAGGCCCCACAGCAGCGCCCCTGCTGGCCTCGACAGGGGAGGGCCTGGGCCCTGAGCGCTCCTCAGGCCTGGCAGCGGCCCCCCACCTGGCACTGCCAGGGGCTGGGGGTCCAGAGGCTGCCCTTGGTGGGAAGGAGGACAGCGACTCGGAGCTGGAGATCACCGACGTCAGTGGCTGCAGCTCTGACAGTGAGGGCGATGAAGGCCTTCCGGTGCCCCCCAAGACAAAGGCAGGCAAAGGGGAGACTGGCAGCTGAGCTGGCAGGGGGCGATGGATTCCGCTGAGGCAGGGACCAGGGCGGCTGACGGTCTGCCCTTGATGCCCGGCCCAAGGCCCAGGACCAGCCCTCAGCATCTCCCGGGTCTGGGCATGTTGCTGCCCTAGTCTCCTTCTCCAGCCCCAGCATAGGGGTCTCACTTCCCCTCCACAGAGAGAGGGAATGTGATGGCCTCCAGCCTCCTCCCCAGGCTCCAGTTTGAGGGGGTCCCCGCCTGGCCCCACTTCTAAAGTGCAATATGGCGCCCAGCCTACCCTGCCCACCCACCCCTGTGCTGTGCCCCGTGTGTTTGTGTGGCTGTGTCTCCAACCCCCTGTGCTGGCCCTAGTCCTAACAACCCCCACTCACCCCTGCCTAGGCCCCCCTGGGGACAGGGAGCTCAGAGCAATAACCCCGCCCCCAGCCCCCACCCAGGAGGGGCCCCCTCCCCACCAGCTCCCCACGATCCCAACAGTCCCCTCCAGAGAGTTTACTACAGAAATAAAAGAACAGAGAGAGAGATTTGGGGTGCTCAGTGCTGAGCGTGAGGGGGCAGGGTGGGAGCTGGAGGGCGGTGTCAGGGAGATGCCTCACACCCAGTGTGTGTGCGCGGACTGCCTGGGGAGTAACTAACTGTTCAAAGAAATGAACGACTGGTGGGAGGCGCACAGACCCAGGAAGTCGACGCCAGACAGTCAGAGAGTTCCAAACGCCATGCGAGGCCCCATCCCGCCCTCACACACATAGATCTCTTCTTAGATAATATATATTAAAAAATAAACCTCCAATTCAGGGTATAAAAACAGAGCAAAGGCACTTGGGGGTGGGGGGTGGAGGGTGGCCTCCACAGGCAATACTGAGATGGCCTGGGTCACCGTGGTGTCCCCTGGAATGAAGCCCTGAGTCCCCCAAACAGAGGGCAGAAGGGAGAGATGGCCAAGGCCCATGCAGGGCCAGTAACCCCAGCTGGTCCCCTCCCAGGCGTGGCCTGAAGCTCCCTCTCCTCAGGCCCTCGGGGTGTGAGATGCTGCCGCAGCTGTGTAACTGGGGGTGGTCCCTCATGTCCTCTCCCCAGTTCTTTTCCTTCTTGCAAAAGGCCTGGGGGACGTAGGAGAAGAGGGGAGACAGGGAGAGATGGAGAGAGAGACAGGGAGAGCAGAGAGAGAAAGGGAGGTAGGGACAGACAGGAGGGCACAGAGACAGAGGAGCAGAGATGAGATGAGAGACATGAGTTGTTAGAGTGGGGAGACTCAGGAAAGACAAAGAGAAAGATGGACAGAAGGGGCTATAAGGATACTAGCTCTGGAGGGGGCCTCCTTCCAGGACAGTGCCCCGGCCCCCAGGTCCCCACTCACCTTCCTGGGCAGGGACCTCAAGTGCAGCCAGGCTGGGGGACAGAGTTCCCCCCAAGCTGAGACAGGAGGGGTCGCAGGCGGCAAAATTCCTCCTCCAACTCCTGTTGGGGTGGGGGTCATGGATGAGGGGGGCCCCCCTCCTTCCCCAGCCCACTCAGGGCACCCCTGGCTAGCCCTCCCCTACCTCCAGCTGCTTCATGGTCTCCTCCAAGCTGAGCAGGTTCTCCTGGATTTCCTGGGTCCGTGCTGGCCTCAGGGGGCCGCCCCCTGGGACCCCATGCCCATCTGGAGGAGGACCCCCCCCATTGTCTTCCTCCACGGGAAACAGAAGCTGCTTCAGGGACAGCACTGGCCAGGGGCAAGGGGTGCAGTCAGGAGACCAGGGGATAGGACTGGAAGCTGGGATGGGGGATGCCGAAGGGGTTGTGTAGGGGCTGGAGGTGAGGGTGGGTGCCAGGCAAGCCTGAGCAGATGAGGTTAGGGTGGTGAAGAAGTGAGGCTGCGTTTAGGGTTGGGACAGGGCAGGAAGGCATGTGTTCAGGGAGAGGCTGAATACAGAGGCAAGGAAGGGATGGCGGCTACAGAAGAGGGGCTTGGGCACCCAGGACAGCGGTACAGGCTGGGTAGGTTGGGAGCATTTGTCTTCTGGCAGTTGGGCGTAAGGACATTTTTGACAGGGAGAGCCTTGTAGTTGGAACAGGGGCACTGTTTGGGCTGGTGGCCACCTGGAGGGGCAGGGCTAGGCTACCTTTCCGAAGGGCCGTGGCAGCGAGCTGTCCCTCGGGGCCTGGTCTGCAGAAGGGCAGGAGGTCACTGAGGATTCTCTCTGTCCGGGCTGGGTTGGGGAACAGGGAGGGAGCTCAGGTCCTGCTGGGCCTCCTGTGGATGCCTCTCTCCACCCGGGAGCCCCAACCCGGCCCCTCCCCCAGCATCCCTCTGATCTCACCATCAGCCTGAGATGTCTCTCGGCCACCATTGCCGTTCTCAGAGCTGCTGAGGAGGGGTTCTCGGGTGCTGAGGGAAGGAAGTGCTGGGTGACCCCACACCCCTGGCCCCGGGGGGCTGCAGGGGCAGGGAGACAGAAAGCTGGAGGTGGGGAGGCAGGGAGGTCCGGAGACGGAGACAGAGACAGAAGTCGAGGCTGGGAGACAGGGAGACAGGGAGGCCCAGACAGCGGAAGACACAGAGGCCTGGAGACAGGAGACAGACAGGGCAGTGGTGGGGTCGGCACACACACACACACATGCACATGCACACACACCATACACACAAGTGCAGATACACATCGTACATGCACGCAGTCATATGCTCGCATACAGGCACACGTGCACACACACGAGCACGCTCACACACGCACACGCACATGGAGATGACTGGGGCTTGCGTTCTGGAGTTGTGTAGGGAAGCCAGCCCCGCCTTCCAGCTCCCTCCCTGAACCTCCAGCTCCCTCCATGGCCCCACTCACCTGCTCGGGCTGGGCCGGGGCTTAGGTCGAGAGGCAGGGGCAGGGACTTTCAGGGATCCGGCGGTCTCGGTGATGAGGGCACACCAGCTGGGGAGAGAGGCCAAACCCCTAGGCAGTCAGAGCCCCCAGACCCAATCCCAGGGTCTCCTCACAGCCCTCCTGTTCCCAGGAACACAGAGGCCTGAGCCTCCTCAACCCACACTTGGAACTCGGACCCCACTCACTTCTTACGCTCTGACACAGTCTGTGCCACCAGCTCGTAGATCTGTGCCTCCTGGTCCCAGGTAAAAATGACATAGAAGGCTTTGTGATCTGCAGGGAGAGGGGGAGATGGGGCTCGGAGCCCAGGTCCCTCCAATGCATGCCCCTCCCTGAGCACAGGCTGGAGAAGTCACCCACAAAGGTTGTGCCCTCAGGGCTCCTACGGCTCAACTCACCCCTTACTGTCCATTAATATCCAGGGCCCTATGAGTCTTCCTCCTGAGCCTCCCCACTCACACCTCCTTATGGAATCAGCCAAATCCCCTGGTCCACCTATGAAACCCCTCCAGCCACTCCCACCCTCCAGCCGCTTCCAGTGTTTGTGGCCTGGTATGCCTCCCCAGCCGTGTGTTTACAATTCCCTCCTCACTGGGCTGCAGGCCTTTCCTCTCGTTTGCACAAGACACACCTCTGTGCAAACACCTGCAGCACCTCCCACCTCACTTATAAAACCAGCTAGGCCTGGCCCCGCCCTGCCCACCTCCACCCACTTCTCAACCTCTCTGCCAGAATGCCGGCTCTCTGGCTCTCTAGAGGGTTCTGCTCCCCACTGCACAGGCAGCTCTGCCCGAAAGACACCCTCTGTCCCGTGTGGCTGTGCTCACCGGTGGCCACCTCTCGGGTCATGGCGGAGGTGAGCCGCAGCACGGGCCGCAGCATGGTCTTGCCGTCAGGCGTGGGCGTCAGCGTCCGGCTGTGGGACTTGAGCAGCAGCCGCTCGTCCTGGCGCTGGAGCAGCAGCAGCAGATCGTCCAGCAGCAGCACATGCACCTCTACGGGGCGAGCAGTGCTCACATGGCGCCCCCACGAGACACCCTCCCCGTCCCGGCTCACTGCCCCCACGCCCCACTCCAGGCAGCTGCCCTGGCACTCACCCACAGCCTTGTCCTTTGTCACCCGCCACGTCAGTGGGCCCTCGTGGACCAATTTCTTCTTGGTGATATCCAGGTTCTGGGGCAGGAGGGAGTGATGGTTCATGCAGGTTGGCAGGCGGTAATTGGGGTTGGTGGAGAGGGGAAGGGCAGGGAAGTAGCCGGGGATGACCACAGGCTGGGGATCATGGGATTGGCATGAGGTGGGGGCCAGAGCTCTCATTCCCTGGGTGTATTATGGCATGGACAGGACAGGCTGGGGGCTGCATCACAGAATCCCCTGGGCCAAGGAGAGTAGGGGGGTGGGGGAGGCAGGAGGGTCAGGGGGCACCTTGAACTCGCTCAGCATGGGGTCGCTGCTCTGCCGAAGGTGGGACAAGTCCAGGCGCCTCTGATAGTCCTTGAGCCTCTGGGGCAGAGACAGGCGTGTTATGGGGACAAGCTAAGTGCTGGGGCTGACCTGCAGTGACCCACACTGGTAAGGCAAGAGCCAAGAGCAACTTCCGATGGGGGCAAGCTGAGAGTGGCGCCCAGCCTCCAATGACCCTGAGAGGGAAGTACTGCGGGCCAAGCCAAGCCCCAGATACACGGTGACCCTTGTGGGAGACAGGCCAAGGGGTGGGGTATGGCTTCTGGACAGGCTGAGGTAGGGGCCGGCTCGTGCTCCCATTCCCACACTGCCCACTGTCCCGGGCGTGGGGCCAGCCCAGGCTCACCAGCAGGTCCTCCATGTCACGCACGGCTTGGTTGACGTGGTGTAGAATTTCCCGGCAGCACTCGGCGGCCAGCTCCACTTTCTCCCGTTCTGTGGACTCTTCTGTAGGCAAGAAAGAGAGCAGGTCTGGTGAACCCCTGCCCTAGAGGCTCCAGGTTCTGCAGCCAAGGTTAGAGAAAGGAGAGCTGTCGGGGCATAGTGGCTCACGCCTGTAATCCCAGCACTTTGGGAGGCTGAGGCAGGAGGATCACTTGAGACCAGGAGTTCAAGACCACCCTGGATAACATGGCGAGACCCCATCTCTATAAAAAAACGTTTTTAAAAAGGCCGGGCATGGTGGCTCACACCTGTAATCCAAGCACTTTGGAGGCCAAGGAGGGCGGAT